>JACJVT010000015.1:0-26657 GCA_017656005.1 Incumbomyces lentus
AAGGAGGTAAACCTATAAATGAAAACATAGTTATAACTAAACACAAGGATAAAGAAGGATTTATAGTAAAATAACCTTTCATTTGATTTATTAGTTGTATAGGACTATTATTATTTTCCGGTAAATTGTTAAATTCTGCTGTACTCGTATAATATAAATATAAATTAAACCCCATAGCGATTATAACCATAAATGCATTAAAATTTGTCAATATATATTGTATAATATAAAAGATAAAAGCTTGGTAGGAATCTAAAGTATGTACTATTAAAGCAAGTAAAATAAAACCTATGTGACTTATAGTACTATATGCCAATAGTCTTTTTATTCTAATTTGACTTAGACCTAAAATTGTACCTATAACTAATGAAAAAAGCAACTCATAGATAAACTAGTTGTTCAAGAATAAAATTGAGTAGTAGAGTATAATAAAGAACTAGTGTAATGTACTAATGATAAAAATAGAATTAATATAGCTATTTTTCCCAATATAGCTATAAAAGTTGTAACTATTGTAGGTACACCATCATATACATCAGGAGATCATCAATGAAAAGGAGCGGCGGCTATTTTAAATAATAAACCTACAGATATTAGTAATAAACTATAAAAAAAATATGTATGATTATATCAAGCAGAATAGTAGGCATATTTTTCAGAATCAGAAATTATAGAATAAATTCCATCTAGATTAGTTAAACCTGAATTAGCATAAATTAAACCTATTCCTAACAAAATAAAACAGGAAGCTAAACCACCTAATAAAAATAAGTTAAAGCAGAACCTGTAGAAGATTCAGAATTTCTGTGTAAGGAAGATATTATGTATAAACTATAACTTTGTAATTCTACACATAAATATAGAGAACCTAAATCAGCACTAGATATCAATAAAGTGGCACCACTTACAGTAAATAAAACAATTAAAGCATACTCTATAATAGTAAACTGTTCTGACATTTTATTTATTATACTTACATATTGTCTTACACTTTTAAAAAGTGTATCCAATAAAGACCCGGAACTCTCTATGTATTTTTTTCTAGGATAAAAAGCTGACATTAATAAAATCAATGTACTAATTATAATAATAAATATTTGAAAATTTTGAGTTATAGCAGTAATATTAAATAGACCTCCATATAACCCTACTCCTTTTTCTAAATAAATAATATGAAAACTAGTTAAAGCGGAAAACAAACAATATAATAAAATAATTATACCTACACGACTATATAAAATAGTGGTGTCTGGTCTAAAAGTTAGACCATTAGAAAATAGTAAAAAAGAAAGAAAAGTTAAAAGCATTTTTATTCCTTAAAAATTTAAGACTTATGAAAAAGAAAAGAAAATAGGTTAATAAATATTTTAGTTATAGTTTTGGATAAAAATATTTAATAAAATAAAAACATAATATATGTCATGAAACTAATGTCCAAAAATTTATATTAAATTATAATGTAAAACTAAACCTACTACATATAAATAAATGTATTAGGATTTTTTTATTGTATAATATAGACAAAAAATTATATAATGCAAACAAAAAATTTATAATACAAAAATGTATTATAAAACTATTTATTTATTTTCATTATAAACTATTTATATGTAAACGTGTTTTAAATAAACGAACAAATCTAGGTAATAAATATTTAGAAAATACATATATTATTACACTTAATAATATAAAATTAAATAATACTTGGTTAACAAAAAAGAAAGGTACAAGTTGTGGCATGTTTTATTTCTATCTCTTTATACCACCTTCCTCTGTATAACAGATACTAAACTATCCCCTAAAAAAATTTTTTTTACTTAACTTTAAATTTTTAACCTCATTTTTTTATATCTCATTGGATATATATGTTTTTTATAGATCATTATTTTTTTTAATAGAAAATTAAGAATAATAGTACTATTATTTTTAAAAAATAGCTGTTCTTAGTATATACATTTAAGTTTTATAAAAAGGGTGAATATTGAAATAAACAAATAAATTAAACCTTAAAAACATAATAAATTATAAGTATAAAAAATAAATTATAGTAAACGATAAGGTTAAAAAAAGATAAAAACAGATTTTTAAATAAAAATCTTAAATTAAAAGCTGAAACTAATCATCACCACTAGTATGTTCTGCCATCTCTAAATTTGGGTTAGCAAAATCTTGTATCAAAGAACCTTGCTGTGATGCAGATGCTGCAGTTTCTAATTCATCTATTTTGTTGAGTTTGTTTCAATATGATCAACGTAAATATCCATCTTTTTCCATTACTTTTTTTCTAAGCTCAATTAGTTTATTTAATTTTCTTTCTTCTTGCGGCGGCATAGGTTGACCTGAAAGAAGAAAAGTATCACGCATCCAATTAGTTGATTTTGTTCTGTGATCTTGACATTTTTTTCTATTCTGGATGTTTCCAAATCTCTTTTAGCTCCTATTAAATCATCATCAAATTCATTTCAATGTCTTTCAGAATCTCGATAAGCTCTGTCTTCCAAATCATGAAAATCATTATGAAATCAACCACCTATATTGCTAACTAATGTCATAGAAATTTTAGCATTTAATTCATTAATTTTGCATCAACTAGCTACTATTTCTCTAAAAAGCACACCAGTTTCTTGTCTTAATTTTCTTTCTTCTCCAGACATAATAGATTTAATTTTGTTTTATACCAACTTCCTCTGTATAATAGATATTAATTATCTCCTACAAAAATTTTAATAATAGTAATTTAATAATGGTGTTAATTACACACTTTTATTGAATTTTAAGTTTTTAATTTTAATTTGTTAATACGAAACCTTTATTGTGTTCTAATAAAGCTATATGTATTAAACTATTTTCTAATAATGTAACAAAAGGTACGATTATTATAAAATGAGAAAAATATAAAACAGTAGAAATTTGTCCAAATTCTATAAAGGTGATTCTACATGTTTTGCACCTAATTGCATTAAGATTAAAAAGTTAGCTACAAATATAAAAAAAGCTATTTTACTTAAAGGTCTAAATTGTATTCCTCTTAAATTAGATAAATCAGTAAAGGCATTGCAAGTAAAGCTAAAATAGCAGCAAACATAGCTATAACCCCTAATAATTTATTAGGTATAGATCTTAAAATAGCATAAAAAGGTAAAAGATATCATTCTGGAACAATAGCAGGTGGTGTTTGCATAGGGTTAGCCATAACATAATTTTCACTATCTCCTAACATATTAGGCATAAAAAATACAAAAACAGATAAACCTATAATAAATATAAAAATAGTTATTAAATCTTTGAATAAAAAATAAGGTGCAAAGGTAATCTATCATAATTACCTGACACACCTAAAGGGTTTCCTGACCCACTTGTATCATGTAAAGCAATTAAATGCATTAAAGCTAAAGCAGCTAAAACAAAAGGTAATACAAAATGTAATGCAAAAAATCTATTTAATGTTGCATTATTTACAGAAAAACCACCTCATATAAACTCCACTATATCTTGTCCTACTCAAGGTATGGCACTCATTAAATTTGTAATAACTGTTGCACCTCATAAAGACATTTGACCATAAGGTAATACATACCCCAAGAAGGCAGTAGCCATCATTAATATTAATATCACAGTTCCTATTGTTCAAGTTAAAGTTCTTGGAGCTTTATATGATCCGTAGTATAAACCTCTTCCTATGTGTAAATAAACTAAAAAGAAAAAAGCAGAAGCCGTATTTGAATGTAAATAACGTATTAATCATCCATTATTTACATCTCTCATTATATGTTCTACAGAATCAAAAGCTTCGAGTACATTAGGTGTGTAGTGCATACCTAATGTAACACCTGTAATTATTTGGATTACTAGACATACAGCTAGTAATGAACCAAAATTTCATAAATAACTTATATTAGACGGCTGAGGTGAATCAATTAAATAGGAATTAACTAAACTTAACATAGGATGACTTTTTAAGATTCTCATTTATTAGAAAAAAAAAAAGGGGTTATTATTTTTATAAAGATTTTAAAGATAAGGTTTATCCATTATCTTTAAGCGTTTATTGCTAAAAAATGTACTGGCTAAATTAAACCGCCAAAGTAAACACCAAAACGAAAAATACTACCTAAAGTCAGATATAGCTTTCTTATTCAGGACTTGAACCCAAATCGGAATATTAGAAGTATACTGCTTTACCATTTAAGCTAATAAGAATTAGGAAGAAAAGGATTCGAACCTTTGACAGCAGAAAGCTATTGAGTTTACAGCTCAACCCGTAAGCCAACAAACGGACCCTTCCTTCAATTGTTGCCTGACATAAAAAATCACCACGAACTAAATTGCGGCTAACCAAGAGAGAAATTCGAATTCTCATTATTAACGCATGAAATTAATGTTCTAACCAATTGAACTATCTTGGCTGTATTATCTATAACTATATTTTGTAAGGCTAGAATGATTTGAACACTCATCTAAGCTGTCATGAGCAGCTGGCTCTTCCGATTAAGCTATAGCCTTTAAAATAGTTTAAATAATTTTTATGTAAGATCTATGGGACTTGAACCCACATTATAACGATTAAAAGTCGCATGTTTTACCCATTAAACTAAAATCTCTTTTTTTCGCCTTTAAGATGACTCGAACACCTAACCGAAATATTAACAGTATTTTGCTCTACCTTTGAGCTATAAAGGCTTATAAATTTTATTTTTAGGAATAAGGAAGAATCGAACTTCTAATTGTTGATCTGCAATCAAATGCAAACCTTTTGCAGCTTATTCCTTTTTATTTAAAATAGAAGTGGACAAGATTTGAACTTGTATTAATGTGTCCGTAGCACAATGTTCTACCAATTAAACTACCTCTTCTACTTAATATATATTTTATGTTGGAGCGATTCGAACACTCAATAGTAAATACCAAAAATTTATGACTTACCTATTAGTCGACAACATATTCTATAGGCGACAAGACTCGAACTTGCAAAGTAAAAACTATTCCGTCCTAAGCGGAACCTGGTTACCAAATTTCAACACACCTATTATATACGCTCGAGGTAAGATTTGAACTTACAGCCTAAACATCTTCAGTGTTCCGCTCTACCAAGTTGAGCTTCTCGAACTTTGGAGATATTAGGACTTGAGCCTAAAATTACAAAGTGCAAATTCGTGGTTTTACCAGTTAAACTATATCCCCTTTATCCGAGAAACGACTTGAACGTTTATGATGTTAATCAATAAATCTTAAGATTATCCTGTCTTCCTATTTCCAGCACTCGGATTATATATAAGTAAAAAGAAACGGCTTTCTTTTTATTTACCTAATTTAGTATTTTTAAGGATAATAAATCCCGTGCAATTTCCATTACACGAACCGTATTTCGACTTAACACCAATTGAGGTCGCACATACGAAAATTACAAACTAAATAATATAATACTAATCCATTATATTAGACATTAATTTGCAACCAAACTTATTGCGCATACCCCTTTCAGCGCCTGACGAGTGGTTAGTACCCAACTGAGATAAAATTCACCGTGACATGATGATTCACGATTACTAGTAATTCCATATTCATGTAGTCGAGTTTCAGACTACAATTCACGAATAGTTATGTCCAATTTTAAGGGTTAGCTCCATTTCACAATATAGCTTCCTTTTGTAAAGGCATATGTGGCACGTCTATAGCCCACACTCATTAAGGCCATGATGACTTGTCTTGATCCCATTTATCATTTCCAATATATCGGTGAACTGTTTTATTGTTATATATAAAACATGGGTTTTCGTTAATTAATGGAACAAACCAAAATCTCCCGACATTAACTGAAGACAGCCGTGCAGCGCTTGTAAAAATATTCAAGAGGTGGTAAGGTTATTCGCGGACTATCGAATTAAATAACATACTTCACTACTGGTTTCAGAAACGGCCTAATGATTTCAATTTCGGCGTTGCCGCTTTACTCATGAGGTGGAATGCTTACACTTTCATTTATAAACTAATTGCTAGTCTATGGCACTCATCTTTTTCTCCCTGGACTACTAGGGTATCTAATCCTTATCGCTCCCCTGGGCTTCGTTCCTCAACGTCAGTTTTTAGATAGAAAATAGCCTTCGCTGCTATCCGTCCCACATGTATATAAACATTTGACGCTACTCAAGTGGTTCGATCTTCACATATTAAACTCTAGAAAATTAGTCCCTTCTATGGCTTGATTTTCCGTCTAGGTACCCTTTAAACCTGTTAAAGATGAATAACACTTGTCTTCTACGTATTACCGCGACTGCTGGCACGTAGTTTGGTCAAGACTTATAGATAAAATTTAGTCATTATCCGTTTTTTATCTAGAACTTTATACGACTTACTCGTTTTCATTCTTCCAAATTGCTGGTTCAGTCCTTAGACCATTGACCAATATTCCCCACTGCTGTACGTTACGCATTGGGCTTTTTTCATTCCCAATGTGGTCGATCGACCTCTCAGTCACGACTACCGAAACCTGAGCTAGATTTATCTATTACTCTTTCGGGACAAACTAACCTCTTAAAGCGAAATTTTCTATTTCTTTATTGTTTATAAGGGATTTTTTCATCCTTACTTTAAGGTAGCTAATTAATCATTTACTCACCTGTACACCACTACTAATAATATAATTTTTATATCATAAAATTAGTCGTTCGATTAGCATGTGTCAAACATTTGGACAGCGTTCACTCAGAGCCATCATCAAACTCAAATTTTTATAGAATATAACTTCTTTTTTCGCTATATCACGTAATATTTCTTTTTTAAAAGACTTTTTTTAGTAGATCTTTCTTATTTTAATAAACACAAAATTTTATAACCCTATACTTTATAACTATATAAAAAAAATCTATACTATTTAAAGTACAAAAAAATTTACAGATATTAAACGAAGAACATAAACTAAACAAGGTAAAATTATAATAAATGCAATTATAATAGGTAATAATATAGTTCAACAATACGACATAAGTTGATCAAAACGTATTCTAGGGAAAGAAGCTCTTACCCATATAAAAATAAAAATCATTATACAAGTTTTTAATCCTATATTAACACTATAATTTAATCCTTGTAATAATACAATTAAAAAGTCAAGTTCAGCATCTGAACTATTTATAGTTAAATTTAGGGCTATTATATTTAAATAACCACCTAAAAACAAAATACAAGTAAATATACATATTAATACAATACTAGCGTATTCCGCCAAAAAAAAGAACACAAAAATAGCGGCGGAATGTTCTGTCATAAAACCAGACACCAATTCTGACTCAGCTTCTGCTAAATCAAAAGGAGCCCGGTTTGTTTCCGCTATAGCTCCAATAAAAAAATAATAAATACAAATAATAAAGGCATTAAAAAATAAATTCCTTTTTGCGCTTCTATGTTACCTGTTATATTTAAATTTCCTGTTAATAAAAGAACTAGTAAAATAGCAGAACTTAAAATTAATTCATAACTTATTAATTGCGCCGTACTTCTTAATGAACCAAGAAATGCATATTTAGAATTGGCGGATCAACCCGCTAGTAAAATACCATAAGTTGAAAGAGATGAAACAGCTAACATATATAAAATACCTAAGGGTAAATCACCAATAGTTAAACCAGGACCATATGGTATAACTGCATAACCTAATAATGAAAAAATCAAAGTTATCAAAGGCCCTAAAAAAATAATATTATATTAGCCTGTGTTGGTGATACATATTCTTTTAATAAAAGTTTTAATGCATCTGCAAACGCTTGTAATAAACCATAATATCCTACTATGTTGGGTCCTAGTCTTCTTTGCATACTTGCCATTGTTTTTCTTTCCGCTACAGTAGTAAAAGCTACAACTAAAAGAGCGGGGACTACTACTAAAATTACTTCTAATATAGGTATTAATATTTGCATATTTGTATTATCATAAGTTTAATTTTAGTTTAAAATAATTTATTCTATTAAAAAAAATATTTCTAATATATGTGATGATACATATATTAAGTTTAATTTAATATAGCTTAATATATAATTTATGACATAAAAAATAAATATTAATATTTTATTAATTTATAGTTTATTCTCTAAATTAAATTTAAATTAAGAACCTCAGTAATATATAGATACATATAGAAAAAGTCAAACTACATCTACAAAATGTCAATATAATATTGCAGATTCTAAACCTAAATGATGATTCTCTGTTAAATGATAAGCTAATAAACGTCACATACCCACAGCTAAAAAAGCTGTACCTATCATTACATGTAATCCGTGAAATCCTGTACCAAAATAAAAACAAGAAGCATAAGTTCCATCTGATATGGTAAAAGAAGAAACAGTATACTCTATAAATTGAAAAGCAGTAAATATGGCGGCCAAGATAATAGTAAACACTAAACCATTAAGAGCTCCTTTTCTATTTCCTTGTATTAATGAGTGATGAGCGTAAGTTACAGTAACACCAGAAGATAATAATATCACCGTGTTTAATAATGGTAATTCAAATGGATTTATAGAATCTATACCTAAAGGGAGTCATTTTGCACCTAATTCTATAGTAGGAGATAATGCACTATGGAAAAAAGATCAAAATATAGCTAAAAAAAATAATGCTTCTGATACTATAAATAAACCTACTCCCATGTTTAAACCTCTTTGCACGGCAAGAGTATGATTACCTAAAAAGTTCCTTCGTTTGTTACATCTCTAAATCATAAACACATACAATATATTACAGATATCAAACCTATATATAATACATTTAATGCATTAGAAAAACTATGAAATGTTAATACTGCACTTAAAGTAAGTGTAAATAAAGTAATACTTGTATATAAAGGCCAAGGACTAGGAGATACCAAATGAAATGGATGGGCTTGAAAATTACTTCTAGTCAAATTGGTCATAATATAAACTTTTATCGGTAATTTAAAAGAAGAATTATAAATTGGTTCAGTATATAAGCACTAATTGAGAAATTAATTTAAACATAAAGCATTCTATTCTTTTGTCTTATAGTTATTATTATTGACCCTACCATAGCTAGCAATAATATTATAGATGTTATAATTAATCAAATGAAATGACTAGTATACATAATATTACCTATACTAGTTATATCAGATATATCTACTATGGTATTATCTCAATTATTTGAAGATACTTGTAAAACATCGGTTTCTTCGTTGATTAAAAATAACATAGCAGGATTATTTTGTTTATTATCAGAATTAGGTACTACGTCACTAATTGGTATAAAAAAAGCCAATATAGTGAAAACAGCTAAAGGAATATTATTATTAGTATCACCTATAAGTTCTGAAACCCTTATATTAATTAACATTAATATAAATAAAAATAAAATATAAACTGCACCAACATATACTAGTAGATACGATAAACCTATAAAAACTAAACCAATAAAAATTAAAAAAATAGATATACTAGCAAATAATAAAATAAGATATAAAACAGACACTATCGGATTTTTAGTTATTACAATCAATATACCTGCTAAAATAGATAGACATATTACTATATATAAAAAATTTATATTAAATCCAGAATATAAATTAGGCGTTTCAAATAAAAACATAGATTGTTAATTAAACTTACTCCTTTCCTTTTTATTATATAGGGATAAGAACTCTAAAAAATAAAAACTAATTTAATATATTTTTTTATATTAAACATCCTATTATGGTGCTATCTTATTATTGGTAATAAGATAGCACGTGTTTATTTAAAAAACAGTATTGTGACACTATTTTTAATAATAAAAATAAAGAAATTATAATTTTTTTTATTTTTCTTATATATATTGAGTTTCATTAAATAACATTAATAATTTTTAAATTGAACGTTCGAAACCAAATAATAAAGTAGATACACTGTAATTTAAAGAATCTAATATAATAGAAGGGTATATACCTAATATAACTGTAAATATAACTAATATTAAAAGAATTGAATATTCTCTTTTATTTAAATCTGGTAAATAACTATGTCAACCTTTAAATATACCACCAAAAATTATTCTATTAAACATAAAAATAGTATATACAGCTGATAAAACTATAGAAGAAGCGGCTAATATACCTGCTAAAGATAATCTTTCAAAAATACCGTATAAAGACATAAATTCTCCTACAAAGTTTAAAGTAAGAGGAGCACCACAATTACCTAAACATAAGATAAAGAATAATATAGAAAAAATAGGCATTACTTGAGCTAATCCACTATAATAATTTATCGTTCTGGTACTAGATCTATCATATAATACACCTCCTCCACTAATAAATAATCCAGAAGATACAAATCCATGGGCTAAACCTAATATAATTCCACCTTGTATACCTTGTATTACATTACTTAATATACCCGCTAAATAAACTGCTGCGTGTGACACAGATGAATATGCTATAAGCTCTTTAACATCTATTGTTCTTATAGTACTAAAACTTGCATAAAGTATGGTTATTACACAAATAACAAATATTATGTGAGTATAAAAAATAAAAGCTTTAGGTACTAATGGTAATATTAGTCTGAATACACCATATAAACTTAATTTTAAAACAATTGCCGCCAATATAACACTACCAGATAAGGGTGATTCAACGTGAGCTTTTAACAATCAACTATTTAAAAAATAACCGGTGTTTTTACTGCAAAAGCTATAAAAATACCCATAAATAAGAAAACTTGTGTTATATAAGCATAGTCTGTTTTATATATAATGTCCATATCTGTACAACCAGTTAAACTTGAAACGGTTATTATAGACAACAGCATAAACAATGACCCTAAAAATGTATATAAAAAAAAATAAAAACTAGCTCTTAGCTTATCTGTTGATCCAAAAAACCCTATTAGTATAAATAAAGGAGCCAATATACTTTCAAAAAAAATATAAAACATTAATATATCTAGAACAGTGTATATAAGTAATAAAGCAGATTCCAATAGTAACATTATTACTAAAAAATAAGCGGTTTTACTATTTATAGATTTTCAATTCGCTATTATAGAGATAGGTGCAATTAAAGTAGTTAACAATACAAAATATATAGACAGACCATCTAAACCTAGATAAAAATCATAATGACCTACCGTATAATGTTCTTGAACAAATTGAAAATATTTACTATTATTGTCGAATAAAAATCACAGTATTAAAGATATTAGTAAATCAACTACAGTAACAACTAAAGCTGTGATTTTTAAAGTTTTTTCATTTATTTCTTCTCGATCTGTATAAAAAATAAAAATAATTAAAGTATCCAATAAAGGTAATAATATTAAAGTAGATAGTAACATATTTATTATTAATATAATATAACTTCTTTTACTGCTATAAATAGTTACGCTATATATGTAAGTAGTATATAACAAAAATGTTGTATAAAAATAAAATTTTTTAATTATTTTATTTAAAATACTTTATTTAGATTTTTCTAGGGTAAGTATTGTCAAGGCATGTATAATAATAAAAATCATAAATTCATTAAATATACTTATACTTATATAAGAGATTAAAGCTATAAGTATATATAAAGCATAATTAGTAACAACACCTGTACTTAAAGAATCTATTTTTTACTTAAATCTGTAAATTTTTGCTCTAAACCAAAAGGCCCAAATAATTCTACTGCACCTTTATCCAATACTTTAGTAGTTTGTCCCCCTAAATCAAGAACTGTACCAGATATATACCGATTATAATACATTTCAACTAAAAATCTTTGGTTAAAAAACTAAATATGTTGTAACCTAATCTAGATAATTTAAATTTAACAAGTAAATTAGGATAAAATTCTGTTAAAGCAATAGAACAGATGGTTAAAAAATAGTAAAGAATAAAGGTAATAATTTATAAAAAGTATTAACTGCAAATTCAGTGTCTAAAGTAATTTCATGATGGGGATGTATATATAAAGCATTATCTGAAAAGAAATCTGAACCTAAACCTATAAAAAGATCTTTAGTAATATAACCAAAAATATAGAAAATATACCTAATATAACTAGAGGAGTACTCATAAATATATCTCCTTCTGCAGAGGGTTGTGTAGTTTTATTATATTTATAATTAATTAAAGAACCATTAGGATTGGTTAAAAAAGTTAAATAAAGTACTTTTACCGAATAAAGTGTAGTAAACATAGCACCTATTGTAGCGATAAAATATACAATAATACTAGATAACTTATATTGACCGTAAGCAGATTCCAATATAAAATCTTTAGAATAAAACCCTGTCATGAAAGGAAAAGCTACTAAACTAAGAGAAGCTGTTAACATAAGTGAATAAGTTAAAGGTAAATATGATATTAAACCACCATATTTTCTAAAATCTTGATTGTCTGCCACAGCATGAATAACTGCACCAGCACATAAAAATAATAGACCTTTATAAAAAGCGTGATTAACTAAATGAAATAAAGCGATTGTATATGAAGATAAACCAATTGCTATAGCCATCATACCTAATTGACTCATAGTAGAATAAGCTATAACTTTTTTTATATCTTGTTGAAATAAACCTATAAGAGAACTAAATACAGTTGTAATTGCTCCTACTCATAGACAAAATAATAAAACGGTTGAACTATATTCTATTAAAGGAGAAACTCTCATTAATAAATAAACACCTGCAGTAACCATAGTAGCCGCATGTATTAAAGCTGAAACTGGTGTAGGCCCTTCCATAGCCATAGGTAATCAAACATGTAGACCAACTTGTGAACTTTTAGCCATAGCACCTACTAATAAACATATACCAACAAAAATTATAACATTTTCGTTATAAAAATGTGAAAGTGAAAATACAGTTGTATAATCAATATTACCAAATGATCATAACATAGCGAACATACCTACCGTTAATACATAATCTCCTACTCTATTAGTAAAAAAAGCAGCTAAAGAACTTTGATTTGCTGCTATTCTTGTAAATCAAAAACTAACTAATAAATAAGAACAAACACCTACACCCTCTCACCCTACAAACATCACTAAAAAATTATCTCCTGTTACTAAGATAATCATCATAAAAGTAAATAAACTTAAATAACTAAAAAATCTTTGATTATGGGGGTCATGGCTCATATATCCTATAGAATATATATGTACTAAAGATGATATCACCAATACTGGTATTAACATTGAAACAGTTAAAGAATCAAAATTAAATGCTCAAGATACATTTAAATATTCCGCATCTATTCACCGGAATAAATGTACTTTTACCGGGCTCTTATTTAAACCTGCCTCTATAAAGGCTAAAATGGCTAAAATTGTTGTTGCTATAACACATGTACATGTTATTATCTGTGATCCGCTAACTCCGACTTTTCTACCAAAAAAACCGGATATTATTGATCCTAATATTGGTAATCCTATTAAAGCTAAATACATTATTTATTTTCTATAGCTATAGATCCACGCAATCTATAAAATGCAACTAATAAACCTAAACCTATTGCCGATTCTCCTCCGGCAATAGCTATTATATATACAGAAAATGTTTGACCTAATATATCATCAAAGCTTAAAGAACTCATCAATATTAAAAAAGTTATGGATAATAACATTATTTCTATAGAAATAAGCATTAATATTATATTTTTTTATTCAAAACAAACCCTAATGTCCCTATTAAAAATAAAATAAGTGATAATCTCATATATTTAGCTGATTAACGATGTGCAAGCCTAGCGGGTAAATACCTTGAATCGAACAAGGATATACTATGCCACAAATAGTTATTTTACCTTTAAATTATATTTACCTTTATAAAATATAATTTATGTCACAAATAAAAAAATTAAATTTATGCCACAAATAGTTATTTTATCATTTAATTTTTTTTTACTTTTATAAAATGTAATTTATGCCACATATAATAGTAAAAATGCCATCATTAAAGCAAATAATCCTGTCGCTTCAGAGAAAGCGAAACCTAAAATAGCGTATGAAAATAACTGTCCTCTTAAAGAAGGGTTTCTAGATACACCTATTATTAAAGCACCGAATACAACACCAATACCTACACCTGCTCCTATTAAACCTGTAGTAGCTAAACCTGTTCCAATTATTTTTGCTGCCTGTATCATAATTAATAAAAATTATATCTATCCTACAAAAGAAACTTCTGTGTTAATGTGTATAATTTAGCTTATATTATACAAAGGCTTTATAAAAAACACGAAGTAAAATGTAAAACTGTTCTTATTCGGGGCACTCAGATTTGAACTGAGAAGCTTCTCGACCCAAACAAGACGCCTAACCACCCGGCACTACCCCGGCAAAACAGAGAATATCCGATTTGAACGGATGTGATTAAAAAAATCAAATAAGTTTCAAGCTTATCACCTTAAACCACTCAGTCAATTCCCTTCTAATCCCTTTTTAAGATTTGATTCTTCCAAGATTTGAACTTGAATAACATCCTTATCAAGAACGCACTTTACCTATTAAGTTAAAGAACCACAACAAGAGCATTCAGACTTGAACTGAAAACTGGAAGTTTGAAGCTTCTGATTTTGCCTATTAAACTATACTCTTTAAATTAAATTAATTTTTTTTTTACGTAAAAGAGATGACTCGAACATCCAGGTGTAAAACACAATATTTAGCAAATATCTTACCTTACCAATGGCTACTTTTCCTTTTTTTATTCTTAATTTTTAATTAAATTTTAATAAAGGTAATAGTATTAAAATAGATAATAACATATTAATATAATATAACTTCTTTTACTGCTATAAATAGTTACGCTATATACGTAGGCAGTATAAAGCCGAGTTAGGCCGGCCTCGATCCGGCATAACTTTCCTCGACAAGGAAACATTTTACCAATTGAAACTACTAACTCTGTGGCCAGTCGAAATCGAATCGACACACTTCGTGTGGAAGACGAAAAGTCTACCATTAACATATGGCCACCCTTAGACTAGGCGTTTAAAGCCTTAAAAAAGACTAGCCTAAGGCCTTTAAACTTTCTTTTCTGAGAATTAAATTAGAAAGTTACGGACAATTAGGTTAAATATAAGCTAGTTCCTGTCTAATAGCATCTTACTATATAAGGCAATATATATTTAGTTCGTTTTTTTAACTTATTTTCTGTTAAATAAAAAAGATTATTCTTTTGATTATATTGATGTAACCATATATGTATTTTGCTCTTGACTTTCCTAAGTTTTAAAAAACTTCATGCTAATCATATAACACAAATAGTAGAGTTAATTAGTGTAATTCTAAACCATCTTTTATATAAGAAGAAGATAATACAACAAAACTTGTGCTTGTATGAAAGCTATACCTATTTCTAATCCAGAAAAGGCAATTATAAATAATAATGGTATTAGTCCTAAGAAAAAGTAAATGAATCCTTTATTTATAATGTTATAAGTAAATCCAGATAAGATGTTTAATAACATATGACCACTTAAAATATTGGCAGCTAATCTTAAACCTAATGAAACATTTCTAGATAAGTATGAAATAAATTCAATTAAAACTAATAAAGGTAATAAACCTAAAGGACAACCAGAAGGTACAAGTAAAGAGAAAAATTTAAGAGCATGTATTTGAAATCCTAAAATTGTGGCACCTATAACTACTGTAAAACTTATAAAAAAAGTTAATATAAAATGTGATGTAGGTGCAAAACTGTAAGACACCATACCTACTAAATTATTAATTAAAATATAAATAAATAGGGCACTTATTAAAGGGAAAAACATTTGACCTTTGTTTGCGTTTATTTGATTTGTAACAATACTAAATACAGTAGCGTATATAGATTCCATAGTTAAAGATCAACCATTTGGTGTTGTTAAATCATAATTTGTAGCTAAAGTATATAACATAAAAATAATAAAAGTAGTTATCATTAAATATAATCCTATATTTGTTAAAGATATTTGAATATTTCCTAACAAATCCGCTTTTAAACTAAATAGATTTCTTATTGTAAATTGATCTAAAGGGCTAGCTGTTCATAAAGGTAATAAATTTGTCATTTTTTTTTTTACTCTATATCATATTTACTTTGTTTTTATTAGTTAACCTTGTATTTGATCATATAATCAATATAAGAATTTTCCTAAGTTTACAGATTGGATTGCTATTGGCATAGAACTATGTAGTATTCCACATATTTCAGAACATTGGCCAAAATAAGTTCCTTCTCTATTTAAATAAACAGAAGATTGATTTAATCTTCCAGGATATGCATCACATTTTATACCTAAAGAAGGACAAGCATAAGAATGTATTACATCTGCTCCTCCTACTATAAATCTAGTATGAGTTAATTCTGGTATTATCACTCTATTATCCACTTCTAACATTCTAAGTTTTCCTAACTCAAGATCACTTTCTGGAACTATATATGAATCAAATTCTACAAATTCTTCATCATTGTTAGTAAAATCTGGATATTGATAACTTCAATATCATTGATGCCCTTCTCCATATATTACTAAAGATGGGTCAATTACTTCATCCATAAGATATAATAATTTAAAAGAAGGAAAAGCGATTAAAACTAAAATAAGTGCAGGTGTAATAGTTCAAATCAATTCTACTAACGTTCCGTGATTTACGTATTTATTATAAATTTTTGCATTTCTAAAATTTAAAACTATACTTAACATCATTCAACTTACTGCAAATAAAATTATAGCTAAATAAAACATAATATTATTATGTAATTCTTATAATCCTTCCATTTGAGGTGTAGCATTATCTTGAAAAAATAATCCTCAAGGCTCTGGTGCATCATTAATTGTATAAAATAAAGCCGAATCAATAAATAAAATTTTTCCTAAATAATTTAGCATAGGTAATTCAGTTTAGACCGTATTTATTGAATAAGATGACACTTGTTTAAATTATGTTTTCCATTTATTTAATAAACCATACTACTTTGTAATGGTAAAGATACAAAAGCATGTGGTTTTGGTGGACTAGTTAAACTTCATTCTATTGAGCTGTAAGTTCTATTAAATAAAGTTTGGAATAAATCACTGAAGAATTGTGGTCTTAATCAAGAATATCTAGAAGTAGCATTTCCTTCTACTAATTGTCCATAAACTACATATAGAAATAAAACTGTAGCTATTACACTTATAATTGAACCAAAACTACTTACGAGATTTCAACCTGCGAACGCATCAGGATAATCACTAATTCTTCTAGGCATTCCTTGTAAACCTAAAAAATGTTGTGGGAAGAAAGTTACATTTACACCAATAAATAAGATAAAAAATGTACTTTTCCTAACATCATGTTATAAGATAATCCTGTTATTTTAGGTATTCAGAAATATCATGCACTATATAAAGCAAATACTGCACCTAAACTTAATACATAGTGGAAATGAGCAACAACATAATAAGTATCGTGGAAAGCAACATCAAGAGACGCGTTAGCCAGTATTACTCCACTTAATCCACCTATAGTGAACATAACGACAAACCCTAATGCAAATAACATAGGTGGTGTTAAATCTAATGTTCCTCCGTATATTGTTGCTAATCAACTAAATATTTTAATTCCTGTTGGAACTGCTATAATTAAAGTTGCAGCTGTGAAATACGCTCTTGTATCCACATCTAAACCAACTGAATACATATGATGACTTCAAACTACAAAACCTAATACTCCTATAGACATCATAGCATAAACCCGTGTATCAGACTTCGGCCATTAATCTATATCTCCACTGTAATCCGGCATATCAGAACTCGGACCAACATAATCTTCCCCTGAGGAAGTAGGAGCAGGTGTGACCTGTTCCTGTTCTTTAATAATCTCCTTTTCTAATTCTAATGCGGTTTTTACCTCTTCTACTAACACACCATTACGTCTTACATTGCTGCCAGCAATATAATCCGCAGATTTTAATAAAAGAGAATGTCTATCAGTAAGCCGAACATTATTATTAGATAATACAGTACTTAATTCCTTTTACAGCGCAATTTTATTTTGTAAAATATCACGCTCCAATTGAATTTCAGTTACTTCACTCTCAGGGTCTGCATAATTGATCTGCGCCATTCTTTCATTGTGTTGACGATCTCAATATGCATGAACATTTGATATTACACTCATTCTTCTACGAGCCTCATAATTTACATTACCTGCCGCAATATAAGTATGTTGCGACAACTCCGTTGCAATACCATGACCTACTTGTAAAGTAACTGCATGATCTCTATCTGCCATTTGCTTTGTCTTCTCGTTTATCAATTTAAATAAATTTAACACTAATAATTTCATTCCTTTGCATATTTATATAAGGTTATTATTTTTATAAAGATTTTTAATATAATATATTGCTAAAAAAAAAGGGACTAGGCTTTTAGGTTAATACTAAAAATATAAGATTATTTAATTGAATGAAAAAAAAGCTATAAAAACTAAGTGTTGCCAAGACATACAGCTTGGCAATATGCACCGTTTATGGGGATAAAGATACATATATAGAAGATTAGAAGAAAAAACAGGTAACACCTTATATAAGAAATAGACCCAGCTGTCTTACCAATTTAAACAACTCTAGTTACGTTAAAATAAATCCATTCTGTTTTTCGCTTTTTAATGAGTTGTACCTTTTTCAAGGCATCTAAGAGCACACCTTAAATATATTATATAATATATCCAGTACCGTCTGCTCGTTGCTCTTTTATCCATAAACTTATGGAATTTAGATCCGCGATTACCCATTAACTATTTTGTAGTATATAATCAGACTTGTTACTATCTCTTAGGCATTACCCTAAGCCCCAAATACAATTACTTGTTTTGGTTAGTATCTGATTCTTTAGGGCTTCCCCGGAGTTTGATACTGATGGACTAATCTAAACTTGCTGAAGGTTTATTTAATCCCTAAATAACCAAATACATTTTTATTAGATCCTGCAGAAATAGTTGTACTAATTATACCAAAACCTGGTATAATTAATATGTAAACCTCTGGATGACCAAAAAATCAGAAAAGATGTTGATATAATATAGGATCTCCACCTCCCGCTACTTCGAAGAATGAAGTATTAAAATTACGATCCGTTAAAACCATAGTAATTCCCCCAGCTAAAACTGGTAAAGATAATAATAATACTGCTGTTATAACTACAGCTCATCCAAATAAAGCTAATTTATGTAATCTTATACCTGGACTTCTCATATTAAGTATAGTTGTAATAAAATTCATAGCCCCTAACAGACTACTTATTCCGGATAAATGTAAAGCAAAGATAGCTAAGTCTACACTAGGACCACTGTGACTTTGTAATCCAGATAAAGGAGGATATAATGTTCAACCTGTTCCAGCTCCATTTTCTATCATTGCTGCAAACACAAATAATAAGAAACTAGGTATTAATAATCAGAAACTTATGTTATTTAATCTAGGGAATGCCATATCAGGGCCCCTTACTAATAATGGCAGTAGAAAATTACCAAACCCACCTATAAGTGCGGGCATAACCATAAAGAATATCATTACTATAGCATGTGCAGTTATTATACTATTATATAATTGATTATCTTCTATATATTGTACACCTGGTCCAGATAACTCTAATCTAATTAAAACAGAAAAAGATGTTCCAGCTAATCCAGCAAACAAAGCGAATATTAAATATAGAACACCTATATCTTTTGCATTACTAGATAAAAATCATCTTTCTTTCCACATACTTATTGAAGTAATACTTCAACTAGTTTTGGTTTTATTTCCGCAGAAGAATAAAAAAGCTTATTTATTTTTTCATGTGGCCTATTTGTATCTTCATTTATGGAATTTACTATTTCTGTCTTATTCGCTAAGAGGTTCAAATTATATAATTTTAGTTTTAATGTAAATAATTTTTATTTTTGCTTATTATTTACCACCAAAGGTTAGATGTTATAATTGGGTTTTCATATATTAAAAAAATTTAAGAAAAAATTAAAAAATAATTAAATCTATATTATAAAGATTATAATATGTTTTATTCTAATTTTTAGTATTAATATTGGGTTAAAAATTAATATTTAGTAAATTGGGACCATGATAGAGAATCGTGTCATTAAAGGTTTTTTTAAAGTGAATTATGTATAAAATTTATTTTTATAAGAATATAATGTACAATAAGCCTTATTATTGAAAAGTTGCATATTAAAATGTTTTATTTTACTTTATTATTAGTTTTTTCTTCGTAATCTGTTATAATTTCCCAGTCGAATATTCATTATATAACATTTTTGTATTTAAATCTTGGAAAAGTAAGAAAGAAGGATAGTTTATATTCAATAAACTTTAATAAAAAACTTAGCACTAAAATATAAAAAATTAAGACCCTATAAACCAAATAAACTATCCTTCCGTGCGGACCAAGGACTTGAACCGAGATTTCCTGATCATGAGCCAGGTATGTTTGCCTTTACATTAATCAGCATGAGAAATAGGTGAGTCGAACACCTGACCTTTCACGTGTAAAGAGACTGCTCTACCACTAAGCTAATTTCCCTGTGACCCAGGTGAGATTTGAACTCACGCTGTAACAGTGAAAATGTTATGTATTAGCCAAACTTGACGACTGGGTCGAACATTGAAAATTCAATGTTAAAAACTAAAATTTTAATATTGAAAATTCTAGCCCGGTGTAAGTATCGCACTTACTTCCACCGATTACAACACGGTAGCATTACTTTTATGCTAACCAGGCCTTATATTAACCAGGTTTTTAAAATATTGTTTGATAACCATATTATTTAGTAAATTAATAATAATTAGTACTTTATATCTAAAAACCGCAAAATTCTTATAACTAAAGCCTATAAATGTAGTGTTTTACTATAACTATAAAAGTATAATAAAGTAAGCTTCGTGCTTATATGCATTCAGCACTTATCTTTAATTGACGTGGCTTTCTTGCCATGCTTTTATCCTCGAGACTTACTAAGTCTCCCTATTTTAGTAAGAATAGGTACCATTTCTATTTTAATTAAAATAAGAATGCAATAAGTAGATAAGATTTAAAACAACAAGTAAACTATAGGTCAACATACCCAATTCCTTTCGTACAAAGAGTCTATCTTTATTTTACTCTAAATTCCCCTAGAAGATAGAAACCATACTGTCTCACGACGTATTAAACCCAACTCATGTAGCTCTTTAATCGACGAACAGTCGAACCCTTCATGATTCCTGCGTCCATGTGGATGAGCTAAGCCGACATCGAGGTGCCAAACCGCGCACTCAATTTGTACTCTCTTGCGCTCATTAGCCTGTTAAAAATTGTTATAATAAATTATTTATTTCCATAACTTACACTATGGTTCAGACTATTTTTTCATCTATTTATATAATTTTCTTACTAGTTACCGCTAATTCAACCTTTAATACCAAAAGAACCTATTCTTGTTTTAGATTTTAATTTAGTATATTGTATATTTGACTTTAAATTTCCTTTTAATATTACAGTAGATAAATCTCTATAAGAAGAATCTAAATTTATTAGATTACCTTTATATTTCATTTTTTGGACTGAACGAGAAACAGTGTAACGTTTACTTAATCTTCCTTTTGCTTCTAATCTAAAACCTGTAACATGTCTATATTTAAGGTTATTAAAAACAATTGTTTTTAATAATTTTGTATCGTTTATTTCATTTTTTATAGATAAATTACTGTTTTTAAAAAGTATTTTTTTGTGTATTTTCACTTTATTTTTTAATTTATTGAGTATTTTACCCATTTTTTTTATTCCGAGTTAGCTTCAATTTTACACTTTCAGATAATATATCACTATTCAAATAAAAACGTTTTAAGTTAACTAAATTAAATTCCACGTTTTTATTATATAATTTTTCTAAATGTTTTTTTAATAAACGCAAATAAGTATAACTTAATTTAGATTTATTAACATATATAAGTTGTTTATATAAAAATATAAACGCAATTTTTTCATAGTTAACTTTAAGAGATTTTTATAAAATAAAGTAGTATAACTAGATAAACTTTTAAAAGTATTTATTTTATAATTTTTATTTTTTTCTACTATATCTAAAGCCTTTACTAATAAATATTTATTATTATTTACTTTTTTTATAGAATCTAACCCCTTTTTATATATTAATTTTAAATATTTTATAAAGTTTTTATTAACCGTTTTTTTGGTTAAGAATTTTGTTAAATATATATTTTTTAGTTTAGATAAATAATTATATTTTTGTCTATTAAATATGTATAGATTTATTAAAACATTATTATTATTATGTTTAAATTCCCCATTACTTAAATAAATTCTATTTAAAGATAGTCTTCTAAACCTAAGTAATAATCTTTTAGTTCTTATTTTTTTTTCTAAACTTTTATTATAAATACTAAAAAAATTTTTATTATTTTCATAACATAATTTGAATTAAAAGGTATTAAATTCAAATTAGGTTTATTATAAAGATATATACTATTATTTCATTCTCTAACTGAAGATGGGTAATGTTTAAATTTGCTTTTTAAATTTTTATTAGATATATTTTCATCTAATTGTTTTATAGTTATTTTTTTTTCTAATAACTTTAATTTTTTATTAATATGCATTGTGTAAATATACGTTTATTAAGTAACAATATTTGAATATAAAGATTACAAAATTTTTTATAATAAATGAAGAAAATTTTATTTATAAATGCTGGATTTTAGTCGTTGAACGTTCTTTGTAAAAATACAAAGTTTCGCTTCAAATTAACTAGTTAAAAAGTTTTTTTTGAATTTAACCCAGTTTTAATCCATGTTTTCAAACACAGAAGGACAATTACTATCCCTAGCGTAACCTTTTCAAAAATCCAAGACCTTTCCTTTCCGTATCTTGCGATCATATGCCCCGCTTACGCGACTGATGGACTTGTATGTCTAACAGTAAAGCAAGATTAAGCCATTAAACCTTTACAGTATTATTAAATATCATAACATGTCAAATTAAAACATGTTACAACTAAATTATTTTATCTTCATAAAATAATTTATACAACTATTCACCATATAGTTAAAATCTTACTTAAAAAATATATAATTGTACTTAATACAACAATAATTGAATAATTCTGTTAAAATTAATAACAAATTAAAATAAAATATAATTATAAATTAATAATCTATAATTATACTACGTATAAAATATACGTATTTACTTAGAGGAGTTTGGATATACCCAGTTACTTTTTATGGGATCTGTGCCCCGCATAAACTGTCTCCTAATCAATAATTATAATAAAGTAAATAAAGGTGTCTCATTTTTGATATTTTATCATTTTTGATATATTAGGGACTATTGAAAGCCTTTTTATAAACCTAAATTTATCTACCTTATACACTTGTAATTCTTATATTATAATTTAAATTAGTAACAGTAAAGCTGCAAAGGGTCTTCTCGTCTATCTAGAGGTAAACAGTATCTGCACTGCTATTCCAATTTCACTGAGCTAATCATCGAGACAGCTGTTGTATCGTTGCATCATTCATACAAGACCGCATTTAACGGCCAGGGTATTCCGCTACCTTAGGACCCTCATCGGTAAGGCCGCCGTTTATCGGGGTTTCCATCTAGACCTAAGTTTTTACCTTTAAGTCTATTCGTTACCGAACCGACACTGGGCAGATATCACACTCAATATATCGATATATCTTTGCTGAGTGCTTTGTTTTAATTAAACAGTCGTACAACACTATTCCATGCTTCCTCTTTCATAGGTATCTATTGTTACCATATGATAATGGCCCACCTTATCCCGAAGTTACGTGTGTCAATTTGCCGAGTTCCTTAATGATTAATTACTCAAACACCTTCGTATTCTCTACTAGCTTACTTGTGATAGTATTTAGGCACGGTATTTATTATTTTTCCAGAACTAATTTTACTTTAATTAGTTTTGTGATTATGGAGAGATAATCTAATTCTCATCAAAAAAAAACTTTTTTTTTATAGGCCGTAAATTTTCACTTTCATCCTGTCATTACCATAAGCTTAAGGCGAGACTGGTATTATAAGTAATAAAAATATTCTTATTTTTTCCAATTCTTTTTTCGTTACTCATGTCAGCATTATCACTTGAATTATCTATTTATTTAATTTTATAAAAAACAAATCTGAGATTTATTCAATGTTCCGCTACCCCATAAATAATTATTTATGGACAAGGTTTCGGTATATTATTTAGATCCGTAATATTTTTGGTATGATTTTCTATTTAACATCAGTGCTCTGTTACGAGATCTTTAAAAAATGGCCGCTTCTAAGCCTATTTCCTGATTGTATTAAAAAACACATCCTTTATTTCACTCAACAATAATTTTGGAACCTTATTAACTCTTGTTCTGGGCTGTTTCCATTTGGACAATACAATCTTATCATACTATGTCCGATTATTTAACATAAATCTTAACCCTTCCGAGTGCAAAATCTCTCCGATAAAATCTTTACGATCCCCGATATATTCAAATAAATTTGAGCGAGATCACAGTTCTGTACCTGCTAAGATCTTAATTAAATTACCTACTTATATAGGTTTCGCGGAAAACCAGCTCAACTAGTAAGTTTTGTCTTTAACTAAACTTACCACCATTCTTCGGATGGCTTTACAACGCCAACCCGTTCGGACTTTTATAATCCTGATAATGGTAAGATCACTAGTCTTCGGGTCTAAAATTAGATACTTCTCATTTTTATATAATCGATTTCTCTGAAAAATATACCCTTTCCAGTAACACATTATTACTCATCTACTTTAGTTTGTTGTAATAATATACTTCGTATTCAGGTTTTTTTTTGCATCTAACATTAACTTGCTGACCCATTATGCAAAGGTACGCTTTAGTTTTTTATTTAAATTTATCTCAAGCTGCTTATAAAACTACTATTAAACATATTCCCTCACGGTACTATTCACTATCGCTTACAAACCATATTTAGCTTTAGAGGAAGGTTCCCCTTTATTCAAACAGTAAATCCGTTTTACTTATAAGCTTTTTTCTACCTTACTTCACATTTTTTGTAGAATCTCGTTTGATTTATTTTCCTAAAGTTACTAAGATATTTCAATTCACTTTGTTTATTTAACCGATATTTCATTCTAATATTTACTTTTCTTCTTCTGGTTTATAGCAAATTATTCATAATAATTTCTTTTTATACTTATTTTTTTTACAAAATCGAAAAAAATATAATTTTTATCGTTACGTCACTTATATTTTCTTTTTTAAAAAGATTTTTCCTCTTTCTTTTTAAAAATGTAGTTTTAGCCTTTATAACATAAACCTAGTTTATGTTATATTTTTAGGTTGTTGTTTTATATATATTTTTGTCTTCAGATTTTTAATTGAAGATTGTTCATTTGTCTGCTGTCTATTTTTAAAGCGTTTTTACCTAGTTCAAAGACAAAACCTAGAGTTAAAACTAAAAAAAAAACTAACATTATTATTAACCCATAAATACCGTTAGTATATGCACTTACTACATAAGGATACACTAATAATATTTCTAAATCAAAAAGTAAAAATAAAAGAGCAAAAATAAAAAAAGATATACTAAATTGAGTTCTATTTTGACCTAAAAGGAATGAAACCCACATTCAAAAGCACTATTTTTTTCTTGATATGGATTATGAGGAGAAAGTAATATGTTTATACCTAATAATATGAATGATAAAATAGGTATAAATATGAAAAAAAAAGTTAAACTTGACATATAGTTTAATTAGATTAAATTTAAGGCAAAATAAAAAATAAAAACGAAAACAGTAAATATGTTATAAATTATATATTCTGATACTATAACAAAATATAGGGCTAATCTGTTTTATTTATTTTAACTAGTGTCCAAATTATTATTTAAACCCTAAATAACAAAACCGTGAAATATAAAAAATTTTTTCCATGGTTGTTTTGTTGAATTTATATTTCATATAGTTAATATATAAAAATATGAAATATCTACATAACTATAAAGCGATCTTATAATTATTACTAAATGACTATGTTAATGTAATATGTATTTAAATACTATTAGCAGAATGGCTAATCAAAGAAAGTAAATCACATAAATTTAATATTTCATTAGGTGTTAAAATAAAAAGTGTTATAGCTAAATTTAAAATACCTAATGTAATAGAAAATACATTAGATAAAGATATATCCACATAAATGTAAGATTTATGGTACTCCGACTTCTCAAAATAAATTGTTTTTATAACACTTAAATAATAAACAGCTCCGATAACACTACTTAAAACCGCAACTAAAACTAATAATATTTTTCCATTATCTAACACACTCGTTAAAGCCATTAATTTCCCAAAAAATCCAACTAAAGGAGGTAAACCTATAAATGAAAACATAGTTATAACTAAACACAAGGATAAAGAAGGATTTATAGTAAAATAACCTTTCATTTTATTTATTAGTTGTATAGGACTATTATTTTTTTCCGGTAAATTGTTAAATTCTGCTGTACTCGTATAATATAAATATAAATTAAACCCCATAGCGATTATAACCATAAATGCATTAAAATTTGTCAATATATATTGTATAATATAAAAGATAAAAGCTTGGTAGGAATCTAAAGTATGTACTATTAAAGCAAGTAAAATAAAACCTATG